>JARQOC010000003.1:602217805-602240159 GCA_033576535.1 Allobates femoralis | reverse complement strand
TACAACACCAAACCCCAGCATGACAAAACCGATGGATGTTATTATCGCTCTCTATTGCATAGCACTGCATGCCATACCCAGTTATGCTGAAAGTACTACACAGCCAATGCAGATATCCAAAATGAAGCATACAAAGCCAAGGGCGTGCTCTAGTTGCAGGGCCGGCGTCCGCACCCGGCGCACCTGGGCAAGTGCCGGGGCCCAGAGCTGCCTGGGGGGCCCAAGCCATCAGCCACAGAACGTCTCCTGTCCTGTATTTTCCAGTGGCTGTGGGCCATTGGGCAATGAATATGTGCTCCTGACAGTTGGCCTCCTGGAGCCCCCTGTGTGCTGCTGCGGACCCCCTCCCTCTCTGCCTCCTAGCCTGTCTGACAGTCACTATGCCGATCTGCACTGAGCGGGAACTCTATGGTCTCCGGCAAGAAGTGCGGGTCAGGAGATCATAGAGAGCTCAGCTCCCAGCTCAGGCATAGTGACTGTCCAATCTGATGGATATCGCCTTCTCCCATACAGGTTAGAAGGCAGAACGGGAGGGAGAGTAGCAGGAGGGCAAGGGCCGCAGCAGCAGTACACAGGAGTGATGAACTGCTGTATCCAAGTACTATTAAAGGGAACCAACCACCTCAGATCACCCTAATACACAGTTAGTACATGTCCCTGCACCCTAAGGATACCTTTCCAGCACTGTTTTTGTGTAAAATCTTGCATTAGTATAACTGATATAAAGAGTTTATAAACTTACTAGCCTGGAGACATATGGGCGTATCCCTCCTTCTGTTATACTTCAGGGATGTGTATTCATTGCATGGCTGTGCTCCCCCTCCCTCTGTGCAGAGGAGATAACGATCACACCCATCAGACATGCAATGCACAGCCCTGAAGTATAACAGAAGGAGGGATATGCCCAGATGTCTCCAGGCTAGTAAGTTTATAAACTCTTTATATCAGTTATACTAATGCAAGATTTTACACAAAAACAGTGCTGGAAAGGTATCCTTAGGGTGCAGGGACATGTACTAACTGTGTATTAGGGTGATCTGAGGTGGTTGGTTCCCTTTAATGTATCTAAGCCTATCATGTGTGATACTACTTAACCCTGTTTCCAAGACTACTATGTGTGACAATTCCTGATCTAATCTAAGTCTGCTATACATGATATTGAGTGATGTTCCAATGTATCTAAGCCTATTTTGTGTGATAATGACTGATGAACCGCTGTATCTAAGCTTATCATGTGCGATACACTGCTGCCTGATGTGTTGATGTATCCAAGCATGATATATGCCTGCTATGTATAATACTGACTGATGTTCTATTGTATCTAAGCCTATTTGTGATAATGACTGATGAACTGCTGTATCTAAATTAATCATGTGTGATTCTGCTTGATGTGCTAATGTATGTAAGACTGCTATGTGTGTTAGGCTGGTTTCACACTGGCATTTGTGTCTGCATGCGTATGGCATGCAGACGCAAACGCAGCCATATTAATGTGAACCCAGCGGAGAATCTCCGCATGCGTTCACATTAATATGCACCCCAGGCAGCCAATCAGCTGTCTCTGGGGGCGTTCGGGAGGAGGAGATCAGCGGCAGAGATCTCCTCCTCCCAGAACAGCTATTCTCCTGCCAGTGTCAGCGGGGAGATACAGCTGATCTGACAACTGTTTAAATCTCCCGCACCGACACCGAATAGGGTGATATCAGCGCGGGAGATATGAAACAGCTGATCGCTGCTTCAAATCTTCCGCACCGACATCACCTATTCGGTGTTGGCGCGGGAGATTTAAACAGTTGTCAGATCAGCTGTATCTCCCCGCTGACACCGGCGGGAGAGCAGCGGCGACTTTAGTGGATCTCCCGGTGGCCGCCGCTGATCACCGGTGGCCACCGGGAGATATTTCAATGAGATCCGCAGCGTTCTCCTGCGGTGTCATGCGGAGGACACTGCGGATCCATTGACTTCTATGCGTGGTTTGTGCGCTTGCGGGCGCTTGCTGATAAAACCAAGCGCCCGCGACCGCACAAGAAATGCAACAGGGCTGCGTCCTGAGTGCGCTCGGAGGGTGCACAAATTTGCGCATCCGAGCGCAAACGCAACCGAACGCAGCCAAACGCAGACACGTGCGTTCCCTTGTTAAACATAGGAACGCATGTGCGCAAGCGTTTGGCTGCGTTCGGTGCGCGGCGTTTGCAAACGCCAATGTGAAACCACCCTTAACGACTGCTGTATCTAAGCTTGTGTGTGATACTGCCTACAGCAGAGGGGACAGCAGAGCTCCGCTGTGTGTCCACTGTATGTGTGCGGTCGGGGCCCCGCAGCGCCTGTGCGGTCGGGGCCCCGCAGCGCCTGTGCGGTCGGGGCCCCGCAGCGCGTGTGCGGTCGGGGCCCCGCAGCGCGTGTGCGGTCGGGGCCCCGCAGCGCGTGTCCGGTCGGGGCCCCGCAGCGCGTGTCCGGTCGGGGCCCCGCAGCGCGTGTCCGGTCGGGGCCCCGCAGCGCGTGTCCGGTCGGGGCCCCGCAGCGCGTGTCCGGTCGGGGCCCCGCAGCGCGTGTCCGGTCGGGGCCCCGCAGCGCGTGTCCGGTCGGGGCCCGCAGCGCGTGTCCGGTCGGGGCCCCGCAGCGCGTGTCCGGTCGGGGCTCCGCAGCGCGTGTCCGGTGCTACCATATTAATGTTTCTGGGAGAGAGGGAGATAGAGAAAAAGAGAGCTAGCGAGTGCACAGAAAGGAAGGAGATGGGGAAGAGAGACAGTGTACAAGGGGGAGAGACACTGAGAGGGAAAACAGCGCACATGAGGGAGAGACAGCGCACAGTGGGGAGACAGGCACAAGGCATGGAGACCCAGTGCACAGGGGAAGACAGGCTCAGAGACGGATTATATTTGTGGAGAGAGTGTATATATATGTATTACGGTTCACATTATATATCTATATACTGTATATATATGAAATCATTATGGGTTAAAAGGGCCCACTGAGACTATTTCGCCCGGGGCCCACAGAAACCTGGAGCTGGCCCTGTCTAGTTGGATGTTGCATCTGTTTTTCCACACTCCTTCCTGTAGTCATTTTACACTTATTTTTGTATTTCCATTTAGCTAATTGTCTCCTGACAAGTTAGGGAGAGCCCCACCCCTCTTTCTACTGAGCAGAGCATTTATATCGCATCCCATCGCTCTGTCCATTTGGGGCCTAGGTCACACACTGCATTCTGCTTCCGATGAGGTCAGTGGGCGTAAGGGCAGGTTTTAATACAGTTAGAGTAGCAAAGTGGGTACACATTGATGTGAAGGGATGGCCTAGTACATTTTTTGCAAAAAAAATAAAAACATAAAAACTCAGGGTACTTGGTACATAACAGCACTTTTTATTTATTTATGGCAGGGTGTTTTGTCAGAATTTGAACATACTTTTTTCATAGTAGATTCAGTTTATTTGGCGGTCAGTGTGAACATGCTCTACATTCATGGTCACAAATGTCTGCTCTGTCTCACTTTTTTTTTATTTCCATTTTACACTTCTCCTGTAGTTATTTTTTATACTATAGCAAGTACGGCAGCACCACTCTGCTTTCAATATACATTCAGTTACGGTAATATGGTATACCGCACATGCCTGGGGTTTAGTCAACCTGTAGCTTCTGTAGCACATAATTTATAGGCGCTAGTGTTTATCCATCACTTGGAGGTTAGTCTATTGAGTCAAACCCTCTCTGATGCCATATGAACACAGTATTTATTATACACACAAAGTAATTAAAATAGCACTTGTGAGGCATGCCAGCACTATAGCACGTGGATGGTGCGACTCACATGGGCCTGCTGCAATCTTGGTGATTGCTTGACCTTGCAGTATACACAGGGTTAAGTGTGTGTGTTAGCTCCAGAGTAGTACACACAGGGTTAACTGCACCCAGGTCTGAGTGTATGTGCTGATTATTCAGTGTCCCAGGTGTGGGTGTGGCTGGCAGGGATATTACCTGCCCAGGGCTGTGAGTCAGGGCAGAACAGAATGATCCTCTGAGGGAGAGGATGCGAGTCAGAGGGGTCCCGTCTCTTTGGGACGTGGAGGGAAGCCTGGCTCTCTATGGGGAAGATGCCTGTCCCTCTAACTTGTATGAAGCCTGTGGCCAGATTTAGAGGTTGGTGGAGCTCCTGAGTGTATGGGAGTCCTGGCTGAACCTGGAGGGTTCTCACTCTGGACATGTTGGTGAAGTTGCAATCCTGGAGGCCTGCCTGGGTGGGCAAGGCTTGGAGGCAGCTGGGCAACATGAATAGTGTGAGGAGACCTTGGGAGACCTTGGGGACTAGGGCGCAGTTGTTCCGGCGCAGGTAGCGGTGTTGAATGCCACAACAGCCCGCCTACTGAAATGGGGGCTAATGTAAGAGGCTGGGCATACACTGTGCAGGCCTGTGTGAACTGCGCCCTATATGGAGCCCATTGTGTGTGCAGGACAACCAGTGGTCACTCCCTCTGTGTGAAAGGAGGTTGTTAGTGATTGGGGCTGGTGTCTTGCATTCATAATGCCTTCAGTTGAAACCTGGGCAAAGCTGCATACAGCACTGAGTGTAATGGTCGTCTGACCAGAATTTGCTATGGTAAGAGAATTTATTTTCTATTTTGTCCTTTGCTCACTTGAGATAAGAATTTAGTGGATAGGACTTGTGATCCGTGGGGAGCCGTGTAGGGGCTCACAAGCTTACGTGTTTTGGTCCAAAAGACAAACCAATACCCCACAATTTGTTATAGTTATGATGAACTGTAGTATTACTATGCGAATAGCGTTCTTTTGTGAATAGTGTTCTATGTATATCATATGTGACCAGTGTATGCAGTTTATGACAGTAAAATAATAAACTGCTGTAGTATGTTATGTTAAAACACGATTGTTCATGTCACTTCCGTGGCCAAGCGAATCCCCTAGGCATGCGCTACCTCACACACTTAAGAACAAATAACATTTTATTGCTTTTATGAGAAGAATAAATACTTTTTCACTGCTCATCTATCTTGTGGTTCTACACTATATTCCATTTTATTGGTTTAGGCATCTCGTCACCTTTGATTTATCAACTTCATCCAATTGCGACATGTTTAGGGATAAAAGCAATTTTACTACAGATTTTTTACTGGACTGATAATTTGGAAACCAAGGACTCTGTTCACATTATCCTTTACCTGTATTAGGTAGTAAGCGCTTTCCTTTTATACCCAATGTTGTAGTGTAGTAGGTAATTTCAATTCTACTTGTTTAATCTTTGGTACTGAAGGACTGATCCCTATAACATCAGCTCCACTAGGATTTTTTGGGATTCATGTAATACACCATTTGTCTTTTAACCCCTTCATGACTCGGGAATCTTTAGTTTTTAATTTTCGTTTTTTGCTCCCCTGCTTCCAAGAGCCATAACGTATTTTTCTGTCAATATAGACATATGATGGCTTGTTTTTTTGCGGGACGAGTTGTATTTTCATATGCAATCATTTATTTTACCATATAGTGTACAGGGAAATTGCAAAAAAAATTCTAAATGCAGTGAAATTGCAATAAAAGTGCAATGACGTTTGTTTTTTGGGTATTTTAGTCGCCATGTTCATTAGATGGTAAAACCGACGTGACAGGGTGATGCCTAACTTCGGTACGAGTTCGTAGACACCGAACATGTATACATTTACTGGTGGTATACTGATGAGATCAGCCGAGATGTTGGGGCTTTGATGTGAGCTCCGCGCCGGAGCTCACATCAAACACCCCTTACCGGCCCATGACGTCCTCCTATGTCATAGGTCGGGAAGGGGTTAAGGACCCTTACATTCGTATCATAGCTTCTTTTGAAATTGGAACAGATTGTGTTATTATAAGTAGATTTTACAGCAGAAGATATCACTGGATGAAAACTTTAGAGGAAGATTATTCAATAACCACTGATCGGGCGCCTTCACTCCATGTATCTAATCAGCAGCACAGCGTCATTATGACCATGTCTTTACTATATAGTACTAAATCCGGATGGCAGGTTCTCAAAGTTTTTTTTTTTTCTTTTAGAAATTCTAATTTAAGTATACTATCAAACACACAGTAAAAAATAAACCCACGCAACCATAGCCCTAATATTTCCAATCAAATCTCAATTGTATATGCTTATTAGGAATATTATCGAGTTTAAATCAGTGACCACCATTAAGACTTATGTTACTGTTGTGGAAGTAAATATAAAAATCTACTATATAAAAGCCCTATCCAGTTTGGCAGTTTGTCCTGAAAACAGCGCCACCTATAGGACTTAGTATAAATTAGAAAAGGCAGATAAACTGCAATGTGAAGAAGCCTGCAAGTTTGGTTGCTCAGACAAAATATATGCCAAGAAAATCGCATGATGTGATGGAATCGGGCCCCTGTCTAGTGTATATATTAATATATATATATATCTTCATGAGAACACATCTTAATCAGTTACTTACTTGACTGCACCAACCTCTGCGTTTTGGTGATGGTGCTAATGGCAGAGCCGTGATTTGTGGTTTCGGTCTGCCGTAAACTCGTCTCGGTGCTCCTTGCCATCCTGGACTCCTTCTCCTTGTTCTTTAATTCCATTAAGCGCTGGTCTCTTTCCTTCTCCCGTTGTTCTAACGAAAAGCAAAAATACTGAACAAAATATACAATCCATAGGCATTTTACCTTTCAAAAGTAACTACCTTAAAAGAAGTGAAAGGCTTAGAGCACCACTGCAGCATTTTTGGGGGAATTGGGGGGAGAAGCGGGGTAATTTGGCGCTGGAGTGGTGCTTTAAATCTAAGTCCCTGATCCCTGTCTTATACTCGCCATTTGAGATTTTCAGCCTTTTTTCAGCTTTGCTCTGACCCGCGGAGTCAACTTGTGCCTGTAACTTCAGACTGACCGGAAGTGAGAAGTTACATCACAAAAGCTCCATACAAGTCCAAGAGAGCCAGAACGAATCTCTGAGTCGTATTGATTTTTGATCTACGTCACACTCCATGAAACACTGAAGCTGCCAACAGGTCACAAATCACAGGAGACCGATGGGAGCGCTCCTGGAAATAGATGAAAATGCCGGACGGTGGGTATAAGACAGGAGACTTAAAGTTAAAGCTGAAATATTGCTTAAACCCTATAACGACCATCAATACACTTTAAAACGGCGCCTGTTATGGTGTCTTATATCTTACTGCCGTTTAAAAAGGGTAAGTGGAGAGCAGCCCCCTCCCCAGCAGCCGAAAACTCTGTGGGGACAGCTATATATGACATCCGATACCCGCGGGCATTGGCCATGACCAGTTTTGGAATAGGTAGTGGCCAATTAACTCCTTAAATACTGTGGACAATCGCTACAGCAGTATCCAAGAGGTTAAAATACCCCTATGGCAGGATCATCCCCTTGCAATTGAGGGTGAAGATCGCTACCATGGCACCCTGGGGTTATCGCATATAGTGCATGTTAGAGCCTGCTATAGTGAGACCCTGATAGGTCTTTCACTGGCAAAGCATTAAAAAAATGATACACAAGTCTGATATCAATGTAACTGTACTAGCTAGTGATGAGCGAGCATGAAGATGCTCGAGTGCTCGGTATGTACTTGACACGAGCAGGTCTCTCTGTGTCTCATCACTCACCCTGTCCATCACTAGAACTGACCCAAAGAATAAATCAGTGTTGCCACTTTTACGTCATAGTAAATAGAGTTAAACAAGGAATACAATAAAAATAATAAAAAAATGAAAACAAGTGAATTGCTTGTTTCTCTTCATTCTGCATTTGAAAAAAATCTGAATAAAAAGCGATCAAAAAACATTATACTCTGCAAAATGGTAACAAAGAAATCTTCAACTCGACGTGCAAAACATAAGCTCCCATAGAGCTCTGCTTGTCAAAAAATAAAGTTACAGCTCTCAGAACAGGGCACAGAAAAACTTCATTGCAAAAACGTTTTTACTGTATAGCAGCAAAACATTAAAAAAAAAAAAAAAAACACTCATATCACTAATTGCACATACACGAATAATACATTTATCTTATTTTACTAATACAGAACCACATAAAAATACAAGTAAGGCTGGAAACACACTGTTCGAGTGACATGCGAGTTACTTGCATGAGTCTCTGATCATTCACCCGGGATGGCCTCCCCCTCCTCTCTGGACGGGCTAAAATGTCATTTTAGTGGGAAAATGTAATTTTGGTTTTCACATCCACATTTTAAATAGTTCTGTGGGTACAACATGCTCCACACACCCCTTGATTAATTTCTTGATGGGTGTAGTTTCCAAAATGGGGTCATGTGTGGGGGTTTCTGCTTTTTTGGTACCTTAGAGGCCTTGTAAATGAGACCAGATGTGTAAAGTACCTCTTTTTCTCTGTCGTAGCTCCCTCATGGCAGTTCTGATTAACCTCCTCTCTTCGAAGTCGGTGGTGCCATCCAACTGCATCACAAAAAGCGTTAATACAAGAATGAGTCTCCACTTAACAAATAATGCCCCACACTTGGACTAACATTGGTTAATGATATGATGGGCAGAAACGGAACAAACAATCCACAAAAAAAACCAAAAAAACCTCTGTCTTACCATCTTATCAAGGACGTCCTCATCTTCAATGGCGCGCAGTCCCTCAGATGTCACTTTGCTCTTTATTTCTTGCTCCACTTTCACACTTTCAGTTGTGCTGGGAAGAAATACCTCAACCTGCCGACTGTCCGGTTGTGAAGGCTCCGGCTCCACCTGCAGCACAGCAAGACTTTAGGTCAAGCATGATACTGCTACATTATTGTAGATTAGACCCAGATATTAACATTTATTGGCCATTTCTTTTTAGAACTTGGAAATTATGCAATAATTACTAACGTTTTAATTGATTGGGCATCTGAATATGGACAATTTAGCTACCATAGCTGAACATGAACCTCATATGTCAACTCAGGACATTTACATAATAAGTGTTTTTACATGTTTGACATGTGCCTTCCTTGGAGTGAAGACGAAGAAAAAAAATATATAAATTTTTGGAATGTTCCAAAAACGGTCTCATTCTGGAGGATCCACCATCTCTAATCATTACATGGCGAGCCTATTGAACACCAGCTACTTGGTTCCACCTAATGTTACAGCTGATCGCTTGGGGGCCCAGAGATATTTGGCCAAATATTTTTAAAGGGAACCGGTCATGTCCTTTTTTTGTTATTAAACCACTCCCAGTGTTAGATTATGCAGTGATCATTAATAACTTGGAAAACTATAACACTACACCGGCTAGATGAAAATCCTCCAACTAGGAAACAGTTAGCGAGCAAGGTTAACTTTACGATTCTTATGGTGCGGAATGTATACATGAAAAGAGGCAAAATGAATCATTATGAGAATATCTGGGGGAAGTGGGGGAGGGGGAAGGGTGGCTTGATTTCCCTCGATTGGAATCCTTGGATGTTATCAATGATGATACGATATTGGGGTTTTCAAAACAAAAGGGAAAAAATTACATTGGATGACAATATATCTGAAGATGCGTGACTGGGAGAGGGGGGTTTCAATTAACACAAAATCTAACAATGCTTTTACGTCTATGCATTTTGGCTTGTCATGTCTTTATTGTTTCAAATAAAAATCTGATTAAAAAAAAACCAAAAAAACAAACAGTCATATAGTCATCTGGCTGCTTAACGGTTAACAGATTAGGTCACTCAACTTGTAGCTCTGTAAGGACCATAGAGTGATGTAATTACCATGTGACCAATGGGCGGAGCCAAGATAGCTAAATCATTAATGCTATGTAGACTAGATTTAGCTCTGCCTATTATAGTCACATGATCGTGACATCACACAGGTCCTTCAGCCTTTTCTGAGTTTCTGCATTGCAACAAGTTATACAAGTATCCAAAAGTTTTTTTTGGGATGAATACAACAAAAAAGGTTCTTAATAATCACTACATGGTCTAAATAATATTGGCGGTGGTTCAACAACAAAAAAGGACATGATAGGTTCCCTTTAAACCAAGTGATAAAGCAATCCAGCCTGTAATGTAAAGTTTTCTAAATTACACTTCTTAATGTACACTGGAGAATGCTTTGCATGTGTCACATGGGTTAGAATATTTAACTGGTAGAAAATGAGCATGGCCCCAATTTAAGCACTCTGCAGGATGTGAGAAACTAGAGTCTATAATGGAGGATTTGGATGGATCAGGTGCGAGTAAATAACACAGATAGGAATGTATCTGGCACCAGATCCAAATAGTTATATCAGGACACAGCATGTTACTGAACAATTCAAAGCACTTCGCTAGATGCAGTACAGGGGAACAGCAACTAATTAACACCATGATATCTGAACAATTAGGCTATGTTTCAACACTCAGATTTTAATGCAATTCTTAGACACCACAGTCAAGGAGATTCGAGAAAAGAAGTACGAGTCTTTTTACAGGTGCCTTTTATTTATGGTCCATTAATGGATTTGGCTTCAAACACTACATCAAACAATGTGAACGTGGAAACATACACTTAGAAAGACCCAAGTCATACAATGATGATGGTAAAATATGCCAGCCACACTGAAGAGAGGCAAATGATAGTATAGTGTCAGAACTGGGAAGTCAGCCAGAAGGCCATACACCCTTTGTTTCAGCAAGGTGGGCGCAAAATCTCTGGACTGGCCAGGCTGCGCTCCTGGTGCACATTGTACTCCGGCTGGGTTGTAATCTTCTACTACTCCAAGCAAATGGTAAGAACCACAAAGACTGTTGTTGTTGTCTGATGCTTCCTGCGTAGTCCTACACCACTGCCTTTACCCTCCTTCCTCTGCACCCTCCATCATTCCATCTATCCCTCTACACCTTCCAAGGGATCTGTGCCCTGGCTGGAGAGGGCCTATCATCTGGCTGCCCTGCCATCTCCCCTTGGAAGCCCCCACTGCAGCCCCCTACGGTCAGTACTCCAGGTAGTGTCCCAAACCACTATTATCCTATGTGAATATCCCCCTTTGACATGACTGTTTAGGGCCACGAGCTATGGGATTCACTATTGTAACTCGTAGACTGCTTGCACCTGGATGGTAGAGTACCCCGGCCCTTATGTACCTGACAAAAATATTGAACAATAAGCTAGAAACATGCAAATGCAATATAACTTGATAAAAAAAATAAAAAAAAAAATCTTAAAGGGAAACTGGCAACTTATCTGGGTCCCCCAAACCTCATGTATTTTATCTTAATGATTACTGCATATGACAAAAAAAGGAAAAAAATAAAAAATGTTAGTTTAGTGGGATCTGCTAATTAGTGGCTGAATAGTTTTTGGGGCGCTGCATCCCAAATGTGTTATCACACCCCTATGGGCGTGAATAAAGAGAATTTTGTTTACTTACCGTAAATTCTTTTTTCTTTAATCATCAATGGGAGACCCAGACAATGGGGTTAAGGGCACTGCCCTCCGGAGGCCACACTAGGTACTACAAGTTTGTAGACACCCCCCCCTCCGCTTATAAACCCCTACCGCAGGGAATATCCTCAGTTTGGTCCATAAGCTGCGAGGAGACAAAAAATAACCACACCCGAAACCTCGGGAAAAAAACCGTGAACAAACGGTCCAACAACCCGGAATAAACTGTTCCAACTGGGAACAAGTCAAATGTGACAACATCCAACGGAACACTGGGTGGGTGCTGGGTCTCCCATTGATGATTAAAGAAAAAAGAATTTACGGTAAGTAAACAAAATTCTCTTTTTTCTGGTCATCATAATGGGAGACCCAGACAATGGGGATGTCCTAAAGCAATACCCCAGGGCGGGAAGAGTTCCTCAAAAGACGGATAACATATGGTCCCCCTTTTCAAAGGTGGGCAACCGCCGCCTGGAGGACCCGCCTGCCCAGACTTGCATCCGCAGAGGCATGGGCATGCACCATATAGTGCTTAGAAAAAGTATGCAGGCTTGACCATGTGGCTGCCTGACACACCTGAAGAGCAGAAGCTCGATGTCGCAAAGCCCAGGAGCCACCGACAGCTCTAGTCGAGTGCGCCTTCAATCCCACCGGGAGAGGCAGACCGGAAGAACGGTAGGCCTCCTGAATGGGCACCTTGATCCATCTGGCCAAGGTAGATTTTGATGCCGTGGACCCCTTACAGCGACCCGCCGTAAGGATAAACAAGGAGTCAGAACTCCGGAAGGAGGCAGTCCTGGACACATAAATGCGTACAGCCCTCACGAGATCCAGAGTGTGAAGGTCGCGCTCAACCTGATGAACGGGAGCGGGACAAAATGATGGAAGCACAATCTCTTGGTTCAGGTGAAAAGTGGACACCACCTTAGGCAAGAATTCTGGCCGTGGGCGTAACACCACCTTGTCTTGGTGAACCACCAGGAAGGGTGACTTGCACGAAAGTGCAGCCAATTCTGAGACCCTTCTCAGAGACGTAATCACCACCAAAAAGACCACCTTCTGGGACAGACGAGAGAGTGGAACTTCTCTCAGCGGTTCAAACGGCGGCTTCTGTAGTGCCGCCAGGACCATGTTGAGGTCCCAAGGGTCCAGTGGTCGCCTATATGGCGGAACCACCCGAGACACCCCCTGTAGGAATTGACGGACCTTTGGTAGAAGCGCCAAACGTCTGTCAAACAGCACAGACAGCGCTGACACCTGACCCTTCAGGAAGCTAAGGGATAAGCCCAGCTCCAAACCCGACTGAAGGAAAGCCAACAGCGTCGGAACCGACAAGGGCCAAGGTGACCGTCTACCAGAAGCACACCAGGCGAAAAAGATTTTCCACGTCCTGTGGTATATCTTCCGCAAAACAGGTTTCCTAGCCCGATTCATAGTGGCAACCACTGTAGAGGAGAAACCCCTGGACGTCAGCAGCCAGGCCTCAAGAGCCATGCAGTCAATCTGAGGGCCCTGGAATTGAGGTGGAAGAATGGGCCTTGCGCGAGAAGATCTGCGCGATCTGGAAGAGCCCACCTGTGTCCGCCTGACAGCTGCCACAGGTCTGGATACCAGGAGCTCCTGGGCCAATCCGGAGCCACTAGAATGGCCACTCTGCACTCCGTCCTGATCTTCCACAGTACCTTGGGAATCAGAGCTAGAGGCGGGAACACATACAGCAGATGAAATCTGGACCAACTCAGGATCAGAGCGTCTGCTCCCAGAGACTGAGGATCCCACGACCTCGCCATATATTGCGGCACCTGATGATTCAGCCGTGAGGCCATCAGATCCACATCCGGAGTGCCCCATCTGCTGCAGACGTCTCGGAAGACATCCGGATGAAGAGACCACTCTCCGGCGTCCATCCCCTGCCGGCTCAGATAGTCGGCCTCCCAGTTTTCGACCCCTGGGATGTGAACTGCGGAAATCAGGCAGTTGTTGTCCTCCGCCCAGCATAGGATGCGGTGGACTTCGGCCAGAGCCTGTGCACTCCTGGTTCCTCCCTGATGATTTATATATGCGACGGCCGTCGCATTGTCGGACTGAACCCGAATGGGTTGTCCTGAGAGGAATCTCTGAAAAGCCAGGAGCGCCAGATAGATCGCCTTGATCTCCAGCACGTTGATCTGCAACGCCGACTCCGACTGAGTCCAGAGGCCTTGGGCCCTGTGGTGTAAGAACACCGCCCCCCAGCCCGTCAGACTGGCGTCGGTGGTCACCACTAACCAAGATGGTTTGATGAAAGACCGGCCCCGAGACAAGTGACGTGGCAGTAGCCACCACTGCAGGGAATCCCTGGTCGGTTGAGAAAGAGTCACCAGCCGATTCAGAGAAATCGTCCTCTTGTCCCATCTGCGGAGAATCTCCAGCTGGAGAGGACGGAGGCGAAACTGTGCGAAAGGCACCGCCTCTATTGCTGCCACCATACGCCCCACCAGCTTCATCAACACCCGTATGGATGACTGTGGTGACAGGAGGACCTGTTGGACTCCGGAATGGATGGCCAACTGTTTGGCTCGTGGCAGAGACACCAGGGCTGAGTCTGTGTGGAAGTCCATGCCCAGATATGTCAGTGACTGGGTCGGAACCAGGGTCGATTTCTGAACATTGAGAAGCCACCCAAAATGTTCCAGAGACTTCATGGTCACCTCCAGGCTCACCCGACACAGGTGTTCCGATGGCGCCCTGACCAGAAGGTCGTCTAGATAGGGGATGACGGCATGTCCCTGCACATGCAGGAGAGCCATCATAGAGGCCATCACTTTTGTGAACACCCGCGGAGCCGAGGCCAGACCGAAAGGGAGAGCCACGAACTGGTAGTGTTCTTCCCCCACTGCGAATCTTAACCAGCGTTGATGAGCTGGTGCAATGGGCACGTGAAGGTAAGCGTCCCGGATATCTATGGACGCTAGGAAGTCCCCCTGTGACACAGCCGCTATCACGGAGCGCAGGGATTCCATGCGGAACTTCCGAACCAACACGTGACGGTTGAACAACTTGAGGTCCAGAACAGGGCGAAAAGAGCCGTCCTTCTTTGCGACGATAAAGAGGTTGGAGTAAAAACCCCGGAACCTCTCTCCGGAAGGCACTGGGACCACTACTCCGTCTCTGCGGAGACCCTCCAACACCAGATGAAAAGCCTGAGCTTTTTCTGGAGACGGGACCGATCGATGGAATCGGTGTGCCGGCTGAGACGTCAGCTCTATCCTGTAGCCTCTGGAGACTATATCTCGTACCCACTGATCTTGGACCTGGAGTAGCCATCTGTCCCGAAAAAGAGACAGGCGGCCCCCTACCTGTGGGGAGGCAGGATGAGAGAGCGAGTCATGCGGAAGTGGGTTTGGGGGTGGCAGCCGCTGCCCCCGCCGGTTTCTTCTGGCGACCCTTGGGACGCCACTGAGTAGAGGGCTTGTTCCCTCTGTCCGCACGGGCAGACGATGCTGATGGCTGTGAACTGGACCGAAAGGACCACTGTTTTGGGTTCCTCTTCACGGTATACCGTGGCTTAGGTTTATTCAGTGGAATCTTTGACTCCGCAGAATCCTTTATCAGCTTGTCCAGTTCGGTACCAAAAAGCCTGTCGCCAGAGAACGGAAGATTTTGCAAAATCTTCTTAGACGTGGCATCTGAGTCCCAAAGACGCAGCCACAATAACCTGCGGATCGCTATAGCGTTGGCCGAAGCCACAGCAGAGCGGTTTGCAGTTTCCAGTACTGCCGTCCTGGCGTAATCCGCATAGGCCCTTGCTCTATCAGTAAGCGCCAGGACTTCTGAACTGGACCCTGCCAGGTCCGCGATACCATCCAAGCAGGAGGTGATCGCCTGCAGAGTCCAGACCGCGGCAAAATTAGGGGCAAATGAAGACCCCACAGCCTCGTAAGAAGACTTGGCGAGTTGCTCGACCTGTCTATCAGTCGCATCCTTCAATGAGGAGCTATCAGAGGCAGAAAATAGGGAGCGTGCAGCAATCCTGGTCATGGAAGCGTCCACCTTAGGGGACTGCGACCACTCCTGAAGCACCTCCTCAGGGAAGGGGAAGCGATTGTCCTTGGATTTACGGACATAACGCCGTCCAGGATGAATCCTGGGCGCTCTAACCACCCTTCCAAAGTTAGTGTGGTCCATAAAGGAACCACTTGGTCTAGCCTCCGGCCGCAGCCATTGGTAGACCTCCTTCGGGTGAACGTTCACCTCCTCAGGGGGTGTCACGAGACGCAGAGTCTCGTTGATGGAGGACACCAGATCCTCCACCCCTTCTGGTGGTTCTGACACTGACCCGAGTAATGAACCCCCATCATCCTCATCCCCCTCAGAGAGACCCTCCACTTCAGAGAGTGTCTGGAGCTCGGGTGAATCCTCACGTCGAGTCCGCTTAAGGGGTCTCATAGTTGAGGCAGGGGACACCCTGGGGTAATGTGAAGGAGCCGCTGGATTTTCCAGTCTCCTGGTCAGTACCTCCAGGGATTGCGACATGGAGGACAGCTGGGATAACATAGATTCATTTATCTTGTTCTGTGTCTCCCATGGCCCTGGGCCCACATGGACCACAGGGTACAGCACCGAAGCTGCTGTCTCAGCAGTATCAGCCCGGGCCTCTGGGCGTCCGCAGTTATTGCAGGACCCCTCCACCAGTGTCCCGTTGCATGTAGCACAGGTAGTGGTGTTACTGGCCGCCTTAGCAGCGTTCTTCCCAGCTGAGGACCTTCCCACAGCAGGGGGAATAAGCCAATCTTTAAAGAAAAAACCGGTACAACCGGCAGCTTACCGACCGCAGTAATGCGGCGGAGGAAGCGGTGTGTGCGTGTGTGGCCTCCGCGAGTCTTCCGGTCTCCCCTGTAATGAGTGCAGCCGTGCACTTCAAGCAGATCCCAGCCGGGAAGTGAGGGGAAGATGGCCGCCGACAAATCAACTGTGGGCGGAGCCGAAAACACGCGGGAAGCCACACGCACGCCCATTAATGACGTCACCGCCTGGGCTGCTTCCATCTCCTCAGGCAGCCCCAGTAATGAAGGCGCCGAGGCCCGCAGCGCGGGAAAGTACTGTGACACAAAACACAATACTAAGGCTGCAGACAAAGTCTGGAGCCGACAGCCGCAGCCCCTGTGAGACACAGGGCGGTCAGCCAGAGTGGCCCCAGCACGGGGTCCACCGCCAGAACCGCGGACCCGAGGGTTGCGCGCGGTCTGAGTGCCCCAACACATATAGTGCCGACACTACCCCAGGCACACCGGAGACACACAAGGTGCCTCAGTGCCGGTCCGGTCTGTAAGCACCATTTAGGGAGGCCTCGGACGGGGGTGCAGCACCAGTCCGGTCTGTAAGCACCATTTAGGGAGGCCTCGGACTGGGCTGGCTCCAGTCCGGTCTGTAAGCACCATTTAGGGAGGCCTCGGACGGAGCGGAGCTGTGCAAGGCTCCAGTCTCCCACTTTCCAGAGCCCCCAAACAGGGATGGGAAGGAGTGCGACAGCGTACCGGGAGAACACAGTGTCCAGGCTCTAGGCCCTCCGGTACCTCGACCTGCGTGTTCCCTAAGGGTGAGCAGGGAGACTGCCGAAGGTCCCCGACAGGGACCATATTACCTTGTCTTCAGACGCCATCACGTAAGTAGTGAGAATGCAGTGAAGTGCAAGCAAAGCGTGTGATACCTCCGAGCACACTAAGTTAAAAACTGAGGATATTCCCTGCGGTAGGGGTTTATAAGCGGAGGGGGCGGTGTCTACAAACTTGTAGTACCTAGTGTGGCCTCCGGAGGGCAGTGCCCTTAACCCCATTGTCTGGGTCTCCCATTATGATGACCAGAAAAAAATGATTTGAAAGAGTAGCATCACCGTTGGCTCTCTGCATATCTCTGCCTTCATCACAATACACAGTAAGCTGGGGGTGCTCATTGGTGCCGTGCACATACCCAGTGAGGCATGAATCCTGTTTGTTACCTGGGCATGTGCACTGCAGATGAAGGTGGCTTGGGTGCTCCCTGCTTACTGCGCATGTCAGAGAGTATACACCCATGCTTCATTGGAGGATGCCCAGGGAGGTAAATGTGATATGGGACACAGCCAGCAACATGGTGGTCTTTAGGGGGACCTGGGTAAGCGGTCAGGATCCCTTTATAGGGAATCTGTCAGCAGATTATTGCTACCTCATCTGAAAGCAGCATGTTCTAGGCAAAGAGACTCTGTTGTAGGCAGTGAGAATCCATAGAGGTTTAACCCCATCACGACCCATGATGTTTTACAACGTCATGGGCCGTGTCCCGGTGTTTGATGTGAGCTCCGGCGCAGATCTCATCAGCTGAGATGTCGTGCTAACAGCACCAATCAAACCCGGGATCCGATCAGTGCTGTTAACCCTTTGGATCCCACTGTTAATCACTGACAGCAGGATCCAAAGGTCCCGCGGTGGGGATTGCTCCATTCCACGCCTGCACCAGAGATCCTGCGATAATATTGTGGGATCTCCGGTGCTCACGTGACAGCCCGGGGTCCTGGCTTGACCCCAGAAGTTGTCACAGGGCACTTCCGGAGAGTGGTTGGTAGGTGCTGACAGTCACTCATCGTCCGCAATTCTGACAGATACCGATGTGCTGCAGTCAAATGACAATAACAGCAGGGAGCGTGTCAGACTGCCAAGTGCTTAACAATGTAGTCCAGCAAGGTTAATCACCAAGTGATAAAGCCTTTAGTTTATGTAAACAATAGAACACAGCCTGAGAGACATAGTTGATTATTGTTTTTTAACCCCTACACCATGGCCTCCTCCGTTTAAGGTTATCTACTGTTAGTACATGTTAGGGTGCTTTCACATAACAATTTTTTCCCTGTCCCACGGACAGGAAAGGACACTACAGGGGGTGACCTATTCTGTGTCCGGGTCCACGATCATCACGGATCCAGACACAGCGGGGCACTTTCACTTCCGCAATGTATAATATACATCGCAGAAGTGAAATATAAGTGAAATATAAGAAAGAGTTAAAAATAAAAAAAATCACTATGCTCACCTATCCTCGATCCAGCGCTGCCTCCCAGCAGCGCTGGATCGAGAATAGGTGAGCATAATGATTTTTTATTTTTAACTCTCTTTGACTTAATTACACTTCTGCAATATATATTATACATTGCAGAAGTGTAATAAGAAAGGTTGGAGCAATTTTAGTGTACTGAGCATGCTCAGTACACTAAAATCGGGTCAGAGGAATGATCAGCTGTTTCCTTGGACCCGCGCTCATAGGCCCCCATGTTAGAGGAATATGAATCGGATCGGATTTGGCCTATTTGCCATCCGATTTTGTGGGATCCGATTTTGGGTCCAGCAAAAAAAATCAGACACAAATTGGATCCCACAAAACCGGATGGCAATTAGGCCAAATCCGATCCGATCCGACCCCCATAGGGTAACATGGGGGCCAAATCCGATCTGTCCCCATAGGATAACATGGGCGCCAAATCCGATCCGTGGCTGTCTGTTTTACAATGGACAGCCACGAATGCACAAAAATCGTTATGTGAAAGCACCCTTACACAGCAATATTACACAATCCTACACTGTACTGGAATCTGAATACGGTAATTGTAACAAGTGGAAAAAGTGGGGAATCTATATTTAAACATTACATACTTTTTTCCTTGCCATTCCAGTGTTACGAGTAATCTTAAAACATTTACTATGAAGCTCCACAGAAGCACAGATTCAGCAGGCATGGCTGACATCAGTTTCCAAAGTATGGTGGCTGTACTCTGTCATGTAACCTGTACAATAAATTTAATATAATAACCAATTACATCGGCCAAATTTCACTTTCAAAATAGAGAAACGGGTTTCAAATTGGAGAGGACGCAGGATCATCTAGCTTAAAAGAACTAGAATTGATCCCATTATAATACATAAGGATTATTTTAGAACTCGGGCACGTGTGTATTAGGATTTGATGCCGAAATTTCTGCAGCTCTTAGCAAAAACACATGTATTCGGTGCAGATTTTTCCTATTCATTAGTATGGGCGAAATCTACAACAAAAAATTCCAAAAATACAGACATGCTGCAGATTTATTTCTGCAACAAATCTGCAAGGGGATAACACTCAACATGTGCAGGAGACGTCAGGAGTCTCATTGACTTTGCTGGCAGCAGGACTCGTTTCAGGTTTTGCGACAAACCTGCACTCAAAAAAACACAACAACATGTGCACACAGCCTTAAAGAGAATCATCGGTGGCCATCATGTTACTTCTACGACTCTTCAATAGGAACTGGTAAAGGAAAAACGGCCTTCGTGCACTAAAGACAAAAAATCTTCTTGCAGCCCAAATATATACATGATTACACTCAGGGACTTACAAGACTGTTACTTCTAGACAGATGGACGGAGGAGGATCTTCGTGTACTGGCAAACCTTGGAGGATGGGGTACAGAACCGCAAGCTTCTTGAGCTCCAAGGAAAAGAGTCAGCTCTTCCATCTGCCGGGTCAACCGCGCTTGTTCCAATTGGAGAAGAAGATTCTCTTCCTTCAAGTCGTTGACTGCAGATGTCAGTGGTTCCAACAGCATGGCCATGTCCCGCAGCTGCTGGGTGACTTGCTTCTGAAAGAGCACAAATTCATGGCCTGTGTTCTGCATGGATTCTGGGTGCTGGTTATCCAGCTCCTGGATGCCTGCACTAGGCATTGTTGGACAAGCTTGGTTTGGATCACGAGGACAGAATAACAAAGCCTTATCCGGGAGTACCAGATATAAGCAGCCGGCAGTGCAGGAACACGATCTGGACCACTAGATGTGACCACAGCCTAGCACAGAGGAGACTGAGTGGGTGTAGGGGGTCTGTCCAAGGACACAGCTAGTGTCCAGCTCTGATCCCCCCTCTAATCCTGATATGGGGGAATGTTTACAGACAGGAGCTATAAATATATTTACATAACATCCTACTGTAGACAAAGGGGAAGAAAGATGCGGGCACAGCAGGTGGCAGGAAGCTGCCAATTCCTAGCACTGAAACAACAGGAAAGTTAACCACTCTCCTCCCAGCTCCTTACATACAATACAAGGTGTTCCTGTAATACAGAAGGTACATGAGTATTCTGCACACTCAGCATGATATTGTCTTTAAAGGGAAAAAAGCATGTAGCATAACATACAGATGATCACGGACCAATTACTAGTAATGACTATGTTAGGTTTGCTTATCATCACGCTAATGAGCAATGTGTGGTCGTGCCTTGTCCTCGTAGTGTTGTAGGTCCTGACCGTCTCACTGGTCTCTGAAGGGCTTTCTATACACTGAATTCTATTCTTTAGGGGTTTTTTTGCTAAATTTCATTTTAATTTCTGTATTCTGGGGCTGGCTTCACCAGTTGCAGCCACTCCTTTGTTGAAACCAAACTTTCATGCAGATCATCAGTCTACAAATCCACTGTCTTTTCCAATTTATAAGTGAACAGGTATGTGCAGTGGTGTAACTTGAAGTTCATGGGCCCCCAATTATGTGAATCTTTCATAGAATTAGTCCTTTTTCTATAGGCCAAAGAGACTTTTTGGGGCCCCCTAAGCTTCAGGGCTCGGGTGCAATTGCCACCCCCGGCATCTTTTGTAGTTATGCCCCTCGGTACGTGCTACTGTCAGGGGATCATGTCCAACATTACAGCTCAGTGCCACCGACGTGGATAGAGCTGGACTGCAATGCCACATGCAGCCTGTGGACTGGAGAAACAACACAACCATGCATATTTTTATCCTACACCTTCCCTTTAATGTTTCTGCCTTTATTGTCCTCATGGACATGATGGGGTCTTTTTTGGGGACTTGTGGATTCTAACTAAAATACTGTGCCCTTAGTTGGATTTCCCAGGGTGGAGACATCATAATGTCCTCCTTGGGTGAACGGTAACAATGATACCGACATGAGAATAGGTTTCAAAAGTAATAAAGTGCCAAGAGAAACAAATAAAAAGTACTAGAATCTGGAAAGGTTTCACAGTATTAATCTGGAGACGAACCAGCGATAACAAACTAAAAGGTTCCCAGTTCCACCGCTAAACAGTAGAAATGAATAACATTTGCTGGATGGAAGGGAACATGGTGATATAGTAATTAAACAAAATAAAAAGCTTCATTCTGGCAGAGGGGCCTAACAAAATAGAACTACAAATGAAGGACACTTTCTTAGTGGCAAGGTTTAACAAAAGATTATGTACAGCAGTTTCCAAGTGATGAGTCACTACCGGTCCGTAATAAATTAATCTCTCATTACAATATGTACTATGACGTAAAGCCAAAAAAGGAATCATGCTGTATTTAATAGGCTTTCCCTGAGCAGCAGTGACATGGTGGGGATGCCAGCCCTGGGGAGAACACAGACCACCAACAGTTGGGTTTGGAAATCCAGGATGTTTGGGCATGGGTGGGCAACCCTAGTCCAAGGGCTGCAAACAGGTCATGCTTTCAGGATTTCCTCGGTATTGAACAGGGGTTGGAATCATCACCAGTGTGATTAAATGATCACCTGTGCAATACCAAAGAAATCCTGAAAACATGCACTTTTGGACTGGAGTTCCCCACCTCTGTGTTCGGTGTTTGTCCCGGAATTAACATCCTTGAAGGCTACGTTCACACATAATGTAATTCAGGCGTGTTCCTGCTTTTACACTGTGCTTTAGAACGCTCGCGTAAAAGCAGTGCCCAAGAAAGCTAGAAATGCATTCAAGCAAAAGCTAAGGCTTTTGCTGGAAGGCCTGCAGACACAGTGTTTTGCCGTGTCGTTTTGCGCAGGCACTCTCACTGCAAAAGCGCCCGTGCAAAAAGAATTGACATGCTTTCCCCATAGGCTACATGGTAAAATGACCTCGGGGAAAGCGCACCGAGAAAAGCGCAACGTCGGCATGCAGTAGTGTTTCTTTGTGCACAAAAAAGCACCACTGCCGAATATGCGACAA